>OX940799.1:8898097-8939077 GCA_954870605.1 Acer campestre | reverse complement strand
TTGGTCTATATGGGAGATGCGTAACAATCTGGTGTTCAAGAATATTCAGGCTGACAGCACTAAAGTGGAAGATGTGGTGCGTTTCAGAGTTGGATGGTGGTTTAAACACCTAGGAAAAGGTTCTACAGATCCTATTACTATTCTTTTGCTCGATGTTGTAGGGAGATGTTCTGAGATGAGTAGTAGGAAGAAGAAGAGAGTGGAGCCTTGGAGACCTCCGGCTGTAAATTGCTTGTTGTTTAATGTTGATGGTTCGGCGAGGGGTTCGTCTGGAGAGGCCGGAATTGGGGGGGGGGGGGGGGGGGTGTTCTTCGTGATCATTTTGGTAAGGTTTTGTATATTTTTGCTTCGTATGTTGGGATCCAAGGGGTGGTTGCTGCTGAAATTTTGGCCATTGCAAAGGCTTGTGAGCTGTTGAGTTCCAGACCCGATTTGAGCAGTAGGAGTGTTATTATTGCTAGTGATAGTAAAATTGCTGTGGAGTGGGTGTTGAAGAGGGGTGTTGGGGGGGGGGGCACAGTTTCAGACAGAGTATTCAGTTTATTTGCAATTCCTTGGATTCCTTTGCTTCAGCTTCGGTGGAGTATGTTCAGAGGGGTTCCAATTTTTTTGCGGACAGTTTAGCCAAACAGGGTGCAAGGCGTGAGGAGGTGATCCAATGGAGTGCTTAATTTTCCGTGATCCCTTTTTTTTTTTTTTTTGTTTCTTTGGTTCTTTGTGGCCTTTGTTGACTGGGTTTTTTTTTTTTTTTTTTTGGGGGGGGTGGGGGCTTGGTGCCAGTGGTGTTGTTCTTTCAGTTTTCTGTTGGGTTTGTTTTGTTGCTTTGACAATCTTTGGCGACAGGGGGGAGCTTGTAACCTCTGTGGCTCTGTCGCAATCGGTTGTCTTGTTGTTTTGGTTCGGTGGGCTTCTGCCTTGCTTCTATAGAATTTCTTGCCTTTTAAAAAAAAAAAAAATCATGTGTTTGGTGTAACATAGGATAGGATTAAAAATAGAATGATAAATTACATAAACTCACCCTTATTAAAAATAAAAAATAAAAATAAAATTAAAAAAAAAAAACCATTTTTTTAGTCAATTTACTGGTGTGGTGGGTGGTGAGTCATCGTAACTTTACTAAAACCCATCCAATTTTTTTTCTTCTTTCATTCATTGGTTCTTGTTCCTCATCTTCTCTTCTTAAGTTCTTCATCTGCCTCGATTCATCATCTTCTCTCTGTTTCTTTCTCATCTATACAAGAAGACATAGATCGGCAAGGCTTTCATCAAGTTGGTGAACTACCAACATCTGTGCCCACTCGCTACACTCTCGATGTGGACTTGGAGAACTACCACCATCTCGTACTCACTTTCAGATTCAGGTTGGATGGATTTGTAGTGGTGTTTTGATCTCAAACTTTGTTATTTTTTTTTTTTTTTTTTTTTTATGGTTCTATTAATTTTTTTTATAAAAAAAATCATCATCAGAAGCAGAATTTGGAAGAAATCATCATCAAGCAACCAAAGTTGAAGAAACCCAGTTGTGTCAACTCACCACCAACCGAACCAGAATCAGTCGAAACGAAGAAGACGATGAAGTTTGCTTTGGCAGTGATGGGGTGTTTGTGTAATTAAGATGATGGGAAAGAAATGAATCCCATGGTTTTGGTTGGGATTAATTAATCCCATTGCAGTGGGATAAATCAGGCAAACGGGATTATTTAATCCTATCCCATTGGCCTGGCCAAACAAGGGAATCGGACTAAAAATAAGCCGATTCCCATCCTATCCCAGCTGCCAAACGTGGCCTAATTGAATAAATTGATTGCCAATTTTGAGTTCTTTAAGTAGAGATGGCTTCAACAAGCTTTGTGTTTCACTTATCAAACATGATTTCCAATTTTTTGAGCAAGTTAGCTCAGTTGAACTTTGTTTTCTGGTCATGGTGGTGTGATGGAATCGCCGAAAACCCCACCAGCAGAGTCATACCAAGTCTTGTGGTTGCAACACTCCTTGCCATTTCTTTGTATGCATGGTTGATCAAGAAACCATTTACAAGTGTTCCACCATTGCCACCAGGTCCACCAGGCTTGCCTTTGCTTGGAAACCTTCCTTTTCTCAAACCCGATCTCCATCGTTACTTTGCAAAACTCTCTGAAATTTATGGACCGATCATGAAACTTCAACTAGGTAGAAAAGTTTGTGTTGTGATAAGCTCACCTTCATTAGCAAAACAGGTCCTCAAAGACTACGATGCAATTTTTTCCAACCGTGATCCTACAGTTGCTGCAAAAGCCAGCACATATGGTGGAGACATCGTGTGGAGCCCTAATGGTCCTGAGTGGCGTAAGTTGCGTAAGATTTTAATTCAGGAAATGATGAGCAAGACAAGCCTCGATGCTTGTCACACATTTCGTAGACAAGAAGTCCGAAAAATGGTGAAGGAAGTGTATGCAAAGGCTGGTTCACCTATCAATATTGGAGAGCAAATGTTCCTAACTATACTCAATGTGATAATGCGCATGACATGGGGTGCTTCATTGAATGAGGAGGATAGTATTAGAGTTGGGATTCAGTTTAGGCAAGTGGTGGATGAATTTGTTTACTTGTGGGGAGCACCAAACGTTTCTGATCTTTTCCCTGTCCTTGCTCGGTTTGATTTACAAGGAGTTGAATCAAAAGTGAAGAAGCTTTCATCGTGGTTCGATAAGATGTTTGAGTCCTTGATTGATAGTCGAACAAAAGATCAGCAAGCTGGAGGAGAGAAGAAGGAGGAGGAGAAAGGACGCAATAAGGACTTTCTTCAGATCTTGTTGGATGATAAAACATCACTATCCATGAACCAAGTCAAGGCTTTGCTTCTGGTACATTAATTGCATACATATCCCTCTTTTTTATTTTCTTTTGTTGAGATTGAATTCAGACTCAAAAAGATTCTTAAATGAATTTATTAGTTTCTTTTCCCCATTAAATTTTGATTTATATATCAACATGCAGGACACTTTTCTGGGGGGTACACATACAACTTCAACAACAATAGAGTGGCTAATGGCAGAATTGCTACTACATCCAGAGATAATGCGAAAAGCCTACAACGAACTAGAGGAAGTAGTCGGCAAAGACAACATTGTGGAAGAATTTCATATCTCAAAACTACATTACTTGGACGCAATATTAAAAGAGACATTAAGATTGCACCCAGTAGCGCCATTAGTCCCGAGAAGTCCTTGTACAACTCAGACAATCTCCGAATACACCATCCCGAAGGGTTCGAGAGTTTTGTTCAACGTTTGGGCAATACAGAGGGGCCCTGAGGCATGGGAAAATCCACTGGAGTTCCAACCTGAGAGATTCATGAGAGATGCTGGAAAAGGTGAGTATAGAGGAAACATTTTCAATTATCTTCCATTTGGTTCTGGGAGGAGGATTTGTCCTGGAATTTCTCTTTCAGAGAAAATGATCCTTTATGTTGTGTCTACCTTGTTGCATTCTTTTGAATGGAATATACCACACGGAACAACACTTGATTTATCTGAGAAGTTTGGACTTGTTACAAAGATGCAAGAACCACTTATTGCAATACCAATTGCAAAGTACTCTTCTTCCGACCACTATATATGACAGCGACTGTGGTTCAGGATTTAGTTTTGGTCTCTCTAGGTGAACAATGCTTACGTGAAGCACATAATCCAAAGCAAATCCTTGAGAGTGAGGACACCTGCATGAAATCCAAATTGGACGGTATTGCTATAAGGTGGGTGGGCTTTAACAGTTAGTGAAGTCATGCATCTGTAATAATCTATCTTCTTTGTTGTATTTTACTTTAATTAGTTAGTGAAATCTCATCACTCGATCTCATGCTACTGGAATAATCTATCTCCTTTGTTGTATTATCATCATCTATCCTCCTTTATCGTTCTTCTGGTGTTGTGATCTAATAAAAGTGTCGGTGTGTGTATTTCCATTTGTTAAATGAATGACTATAAGATAGAATGTGATGTCGTGTAGTACGTGTATGCTGGACCCCGATTCTGTCTCCAACGCCACCATCGTTACCATCCATCAATCCAGAATTTGTTAGGGATATTTTACTGATTGTTCAAATTAAACCACAGGATTTGATTTGGTATTTGATCAAATTTTTTGAGGATCTGCTAACACAAGTAAACTAAAGTAATGGACTGTCTAGATTTATATCCATTGTTATTGTTTTCCTTTTTCATACCTAAACGGTTAATAAACCTCGCAATTTTGCTAGCCGGAGACCTCACACACTCCAGGCTCAAGTGAGAAAGAAAACTTATCAATTCAAAAGTAAATTCCACTCAAAGTCTCAAAGCAAAACCCACCTATAATGTATGTCAAATCTTCTTTTCTACCTCTAAAAAGCAACGCCGCACTTTCATTATTCAATTCTTAAACCAAATATTCATGTGCTTAAAATATGATTTCTTTTCCGATGCAGATGAATTAAAAATGTGATCTGGCAGATTACTGGTATATCTAAAGCAAGTGCTGAATTTTTTTTCTTTACCTGTTGTTGGGCTTCATGTTTTGAAGATATTTTTTTGTGTGTGAAGATTATGAGATCTAATGCATTTTTTTTTTATATAGGGATTATATGCATTTGTTTTGCTATGCTATGAAATTTTTATATAATTTGTGAGTAGTTTAAAATATCTATGGTTTATCCGTAATATATATGTCGATATTTTCGTAATTTAAGAGTACTGATATTGGTATAGGTACTATAATATATTTTCCATTAATATCTATGAAATATCCATACATCTTTGCGGTATTTTTGTAAAATATTCATATCGATGAACTTGTAGTGCCACAAATTGATGATATTCTTTAATATTTGATCTTTTTTTTTTTTTTTTTTTTTTTTTTGTTGTTGTTGTTGTTAATTTAATGTAATATTGTTGATTCAAGAGGGTAGCCACACTCACGGGAGAAAAACTTGGGTGCATCCGGTGCACCAGGCTAGAATCTTATGTTGGTGCATCGGATGAACTCATTGATCGACACGTATTATCAATTTAAAGTTAAGATGACATGTGGCACTATTTTAAAATAATTTAAAATTTTATTTCTATCTACTACTCTTTTTACACATCTCATTCTGGTTGGAACTGCTAGGTTGAAGACGTTTCTCTCTCCATTTCTTCTTTATCATCTCCTTTCTCCGTTTCTTACCAATTTTCATGGTCGCTTCTTCTTCTCTTAGTCTCTTGATCACTTTAGTTCTATTCTTTGTTCTTGCAGATCTTCCACAGTTCCACTGCAAGGCAAGATCTTCAAATGGATTATGGATTAGTTTTTTATGTCAATAAATTTAAATTTTAAATTTATTTTTTTAGTTTATTGCTGTTAAATTTGGAAGTTTGATTTTCTAAAAGATAATCTTTCATTTTTTAGAAGGGAAAAACAGAACAACAGAGCAACAAAAACAACAACGCGAGAAAAAAAGAAAACAAAGGGCAAAACAGAATCTCAAAAAAAAAAAAAAAAAAAATCCACGAAGCCTAACTTTGTATATTGCTATCAACAATTTTAAGGGGAAAAAAAACCAGAGCTTTAAATTTGAATCAAGAAAAATGAATTAATGTAAATAATCACCTTAATAAATTCAAGGAAGAAAAAAAATTCTTAATGGATCAGTAGCAAATTTGAGATGATATGTGGGTGATGAAGAGAAAGAACTCTGAGAAGTTTTTTTTTTTTTTTTTGAAACAGCAATTTATTAACAAGGCCCAAGCAGAGGGCAAAACAAGCACAGCAACACTGACCCAACAAGAACAGACAGCGAACCAGACACCCACAAAACACACCAACAGCGACACCAACCATAACCCCAAAAGCAAAGACAAAGCACCAGAAACAAAAGCAAACCGTAGAACCACACCCTCCACTAACACACATGACAGGCGTCGTTTTGCGTGTCAAATTTTTTTTTTATATTTAAAGTTCACCTTGTTAGTGCAAGTGACTAGAGACTAGTATAGCAACAAGCAAGGGTATCGTCCACAGGGAGGTGTAATCCGTCGACCGTGTCAAGTTTTAGAGTTTATTGGAAGCATGTAAATAGAATACGGATGTGGTGAGAATGGTGTGTGTGAGGTGTATGCATATTGCGGTGTGGTGTATGTGGAAATGTAAAGTAAAGAATGCAAATAAAAACAAAGAGAATATGAAGAGGTGAGAATGGTGTTTAAAGAGACAAATAATAAAAGGGTGGTTTGGAGAGATGCATGATTGTGGTCATACAAGGTACTTATTAGTTCACCAAATACAAGTGCACACCTAGTTGATTGTTAGGCATTAAACTCATCCAATTCAAGTTATGGGCTCGTTCTCACGATTAAGGAGTTCCGAAACCAAATCATCTATTATTACGAATTATTCGTTGATTAAGGAAACCAAAATCTATTCTTGCTCCCCAAAGGTCATGGAAGAGCATGTGTCTTAAGGTCAAAGACCCATTAAGCACCAGAACATTGAGCCAAAACCTATTCTAGCACGGTCATGCATAAAACAAGTTTCATCCATTCTTTAGAGCTAAGTGATTAAGACTATACCCGGAAGGTCATCCATGGAGGTACAATCCCAACCCACATACACTCAAACCCATCAAAACAAGGCATTTCGACCTTCCAAAGACATATATACATAAATGAGATATTTGATTACAACTACTCCTAAATCTAAGTTAATCTACTCCTAATCTCATCCATGAACACATATCAATTTCCAATCTCCACACACATGCATATCAAGATAAGAGATTATGCAATAATAACAAGAATAAATCAAAACCCAAATGAATATAAAAACAACCAACATATATTGAGCACAAATATAGGTTTACAATATTTCCCAAGTGGGGATTACACATAAGAGAAAACAAGAAATATAAAGAGAAGAGTTTAAAGGAGACAACCCTTGAAGAAATCCCTCCAAGTTCTCCATGAATCCCTAGCTTGAAATTGGTCCAAGACCTCTCCTTTCTCCTTGCAGTCTACTCCCAAATGTGGTGGAGGATGTGTAGAAAGTGGTGGTGGTGAGCTTCCCATGGAGGAGAACCTCCATGGGAGCTTGGAAGCCTCTCTCTCTCTTGGTTTGGGGAAGAAGATGAACTGGGCTGCTGTGTTTTTGCTTCTTTTTGGTGGCTGCTTCCTTCTTTAGAGAGGGGTGAAAATGGTGTATAAATAGGTTGGGAAAGTTAGGGTATGATCTGGGCATGAAAGGACCAAAATGCCCTTCTGAAATGGCTTGAAAACTGACCCTTCGCTAAGCTGGAAACGGAAGGTCGCTGCCAAAGTCGCTGTTGGTGGCGGCGACCAGCATGACAGCCAACATCTCTGCCTTGTTGACATGAGAAAAGTGGCTGGCAAAGTGGCTGTGGGTGGCAGCGACCAGCATGACAGCAACCGTGAAATATTTCAGCCTCGCGCACTGTTACGGAAACGCGCATATCTTCCTCTAGAAAACTCGGAATCGCATTCCGTAAAAACCTCTGGAAAGTAAACTTCTGGGGCTTTCCGAATATATGTAGAGCTTGATGTGGTTCGATCTGAGGAGGGAGATATGCCCCCCGAAAGTTGGGTGTTCTGCACCACGTCTCTGCTGCTGTCATGTTTCCAGCCTCGCGCACCGTTACGGAAATGGCCATAACTCCCTCTAGAAAGCCCGGAATCATGATCCGTAAAAACCGCTGGAAAGAAGACTTCCGGGGCTTTCCGAAAATATATGATAGGAAGCCCAGTTCAATATGAAGAGGGAGATATAGACCCCGAAATATGTATGTTCTGCATGGACATTTTACAATGTCAGCCCATCAACCTTTGGAAAACAGAGTTGACCAGTGCCGCGGTCTCAGTGTCGCGTTCTAGTTCAACGGCGGATCCACCACGGAAACATGGTTTTGCTTGCCGTGGTTGACCATGAATCACGCCGCGGTTTGGGTCAACGGCGATGCCGCGACAACTCTGAATGGCTTCCAATTCTCATTGTTTGCTCGATTTCGCCTCCCAAACTTGACTTTAAGCTCAAAACCTTATTGTAAGGAATATGTACCTACACATGGCTCACAAAACCTATTATATACAAAAACAAGCTCGAAAACGAGAACAAACGATAGGGAATGGGGACCTCAAATAGGTATATAAATCGTCCGATCAACACACCAGACCAGACAACACACAGCAAAAAGACCACCAGAAGCAGAGCGCCACAGCACCACCAGGCAGCAGCACAAGAGCAGAGCAAAAACAGGGGAAAACAAACCAAACCCCAAAACAGCCAGAACCGGACAAAGCCAACCAAACAGAGGCAGCATACGCCAGCAACCAAAACACAAAAAAACTGCCCTAAGCAACCCAGCAGCAGAACTCAACGACCCTTATAACACATTCCACACCACTTCCTCCCCATCAAGCTGCTGCCCCCTCTTAGCTAACTCATCAGCCACCGAGTTAGACTCCCTGGAAGCGTAGCACACAATCGAATTACTCAACTGCTGCAGCATAGTTCTGATATCATAAATCATATCTACCAACTGCAAATTGCCAAAATTGTCATCATTAACCCAAGAGACAGCCTCTACAGAATCACTTTCGAAACAAATGGAACGACCACGAAGCGAGACCTTAGAAACACAAAGGAGACAAGCTTTGTGGATCGCCAACAGCTCCGCTGTGGAAGCCTCTACCGACCCAACACACACCGCAAACTTACACAAAATCTCCCCTTTTGAACCCCGTAAAACCCCTCCAATACCCGCCCTCCCTAACTCCACAATGCTAGACCCATCAACATTGAATTTCAGCTTGTCGCCAAGAGGAGGAATCCACACTTTCGACTTTGGAACCCTCAAATGCTTATTTTCATAACAGCAGAATTCCAAATTCTGGACTAGCATCGTAATTGGCTCGGAAGAGCCCTTCCCATAGTGCTTGAACCACCAAGCCACCCGAAATCTAACCAAGTCAATGTACATATTCAAATCAGCAATTGCCTCTTTAAAAACAACAGTGTTTCGAGCCTCCCATACTGACCAGACGACCGCATAAAACATAGTCACCCAAGCCCTTTTCATCTTCGGATTAGGACACAACCCGTGCCAGCCAAGGAACCACTCTTTGACCGTCAAGCTCACACAACAATTAACAGACCACCAACCCATACAAGCCCTCCAAACCCCCCAAGCCCAACGGCACTGCAGAAACAAATGATCAACCGACTCCTCCTTCAAACCACACATAGGGCAAAACACATCATCCACCAAGGTGATACCAAAATGGACCAGAATCTCACGCACCATAATCCTACATTTGAGAAGTTGCCAAACAAAAATCTCAACTTTCGGAGGAGAGAAACCACACCAAATCGACTCATTTTCCGGACTAGACACCTCACACAAATCCTCCACACATCTACGAAAGGAACTAACCGAAAACAAACCGTTTGGGCAAAAAGACCAAGCAACCGAATCTGAAATCTGACTACGCATCCTAACCCCCTCTAAACCGGCATGAAAAGCAGCCCAAATCTCCCTTTCCCAATCAAACACCCTTCTCCTTAAACTAACCTCCCAATGCCACACCTCCCCTTCCCACTTGCCAAATTCATTAACATAACCATTCTTATTGGTAGATAATGCAAAAATCCTTGGAAAAGCATCCTTTAAAGACACACCACCCCTCCACACATCATTCCAAAAATTCACCTTGCAACCATTACCCAACACGACCTTCAAACCTTCATCCAAAATGTTGGCCGAAAGAGAACCCTCCTTGAAAAGGTCATTCACCGTTCGAACAAAAAACGAGGTATTACCACCCGGATTCCACTTCCAAAACAAGCCATCGGTTCTAACCCCATATTTAGAACAAATCACTTGCTTCCAAAATGGCCTCTCTTCCTTCCCAAATCTCCAAACCCATTTAGACAAAAGGCCCCTATTTTTAACAACCACCCTACCCACCCCCAAACCACCCCCAAACCACCATATCTTTTACTTTTACAAATAGTCCCCCAGTCTAACGCATGAAGTTTCCTCTTCTCCACTCCGTCCCCCTAAAAGAAACTCCGCTGGAACTTTTCTATAGCATTGGCCACTCCCACAGGAACCTTAAAGACTGACATGTAATATGAAGGGATGCTAGATAAAACCGCTTTAATTAAGACAAGCCTACCCCCTTTACTCAAAAACTTTCTCTTCCACGGCGCTAGACGATTTTGAATACGACACAACACCGGATTCCAGAACGCCTTGGTGTTTGGCTTAGCACCTAATGGCAGCCCCAGGTAGGGAATAGGAAGATTAGTGAGCTTACACTTAAATAAAGCCGCCCAATCACCCTCCCCCGAACACTTATTCCCAACTCTAACCACACAGGATTTATGAAAGTTAATCCTTAACCCCGATACCATCTCAAAGCACCTAAGAATTCTCTTCAAATTAACCAAGTACTCCACCTTTGGTTGAAGAAAAAGAATGGTGTCATCCGCATATTGAAGATGTGTTACTTGGACCTCCCCCTGGCCATAATTAATGCCTCTAATCAAATCCAAATACTTTGCTTTATACAAACACCCGCTTAAACACTCCACCGCCAAATTAAAAAGGAAAGGGGATAACGGGTCCCCTTGACGCAAACCTCTCTCTAATCCGAACTCAGAGGTTGGACTACCATTAACTAGGACGGAAACCGAAGGGGTCGAAATGCACCACTTCATCCAGAGTCTCCACTTCCTCCCGAAACCCATTTCCTTCATCACAAAATCCAAAAAAGAGTGATCCACCGAATTGTAAGCCTTTTCAAAGTCTAGCTTAACCAAAAGCCCCCCCACCTTATCTCTCCTCCAACTATGAATAACCTCTTCCGCAATCACGAAGCTATCCATAATCTGACGATTCTTGACAAACGCCATTTGATTTACACCAATCACTGAGTCCATGACTTTCTTCAAGCAGTTCGCTAAAACCTTAGCAAGAACCTTATACATGGAACTTACTAGACTAATAGGTCTAAAATCCCTCATATACTCCGGATGAGCGCACTTTGGAATGAGCGCTACAAAGGTCTTATTAAACTCCTTCACTACTGCACCATTCTTATGGAATTCATGGATGAAACTCATAAAATCCGGTTGAATGATATCCCAATTAGCCTTAATGAAGTTTAAGTTCAAACCATCCGGCCCCGGAGCCTTGTTCCCATCACAGTTGCACACCGCAGCCCTAACATCATCAATGCTAAAATCGACCTCAAGGGCCTCTCTTTCGGACTCCGAGATTTGCCTAAAAGGAATGCCTTTAATCTTAGGACGAGTCCAACTAACATTAGAAAAGTGATCCTTGAAGAAATCCACCACCCCTTCCCTAACCTTTACCGGATCCGAAACTTTCCCATAGCCGAACGAAATATCCGTCAAACGATTCCTAGATTTTCTCCCATTAGCCATGCTATGAAAAAATCTAGAATTTTTATCCCCTTCTTTTAACCAACTCACCCTTGAGCTTTGTCTCCATACTTGTTCCTCCTTCCTAAGCTCCTTCCAAAACTTCAAAAGTAGGCCACCCTCTCATTCCTAAGATCTTCCGTCCACCCTGACACCCGCGCCTTTAAATCTACTTCCCCCAACCTCTCTTCCATAACTTTGCAACCAATAGAATCTTTTTTATTAGCTGCTAGCCATCTTTTCATACCACACTTCGCCCCTTTTACCCTTGCTACAAGAGAACAGCCTTTAAAGTCTTTAGCCTTGCCAACTTTCCAACCTCTCACAGCTTCCTTCATCAAACATTTATTCTCAAGCCAACCATTAAAGAATCTGAAAGGTTTAGGACCCCAATCCTCTAACTTTTTACCAATAATGACAGCATTGTGGTCTGACAAAGAACGCGGAAGACCACGCTGCAGCAGATTCGGAAACCATAACAGAAACTCTGGGGAAATAAGAAAGCGATCCAATCTTGCCCAGGAAGCTTCCGATCTATTGTTCGACCAAGTAAAAGGCATACCACTCATTGGGATGTCCACCACTTTTGCCCGAAGCACAAACTCGTTAAAATTCCTTATAGAACCAACATCATTCCCTTTACCTCTTCTCTCCGAGGGGTCAAGAACTGCGTTAAAATCTCCACCAATGCACCACGGCAAAGGGAAGGAATTTTGCAAACCCACCACATAATCCCACAACTCCTTTCTCTCACCTTCCACATTTGCCGCGTAAATATTACAGAAAACCACATCTTGCTTCACAACACTTAATTCCCCCATCAAAATAATACAACGCTTCGACGTAATACACGCCTTAACTCTAAACAAGTCCTCATTCTAGAGGGTGATAAGACCCCTCGCAGACCCAATGGCCCCCTTGCCAACCCCACGAGACAGCAAATTGCCTCCTAGAGAACTAATCACCCTGCTATCAAACTTCTGCAGCTTAGTTTCCTGAATAAAAACTACCGTTGGTTTGAACCGGAACACCAAATTCCTCACCACCTTACATTTTTCCGCTTTCCCCAAGCCGCTAACATTCCAAGAGAGAGCTAACATAAAAGCAAAAGAAACCCAACCAGAAAGAGACAGTAAAAACTAACCTTTCAAGGCTTCGAATCTAACTGCATCCTCCTCCTCTCTTCTCGCAATTTCAGCCAACACCTCATCTTCAACTTCTGAAAAATCAACTCCAATCACTGAACCGATTGCAACAACTTTTGCAACTTCGTCCTCCGTCGAACCTGACACCGCAAGCTGCCTCAAACTGTTATCTTGATTGAACACACCTCCTCTATTCTTGGAATTTCTGGTCTTCATACCATGCGCACTAGTGCCTCTACTTTATTTTCTGCTGTTTTGTCTAGAGCCCAAATTTGGAGCACCGACACCGACCCCTTTGTTGGACTGTCCTCCCCGAGCTGTCTCCTCCTCACTGTCTTCCGAAATCCCAGCCCTCAATAAATTCACCTCATCCATCTTACTGACCATCTCATCCTTGAGTCCTGAATTACCACTGCTAAGAGTATCACCTTCATCAGCCATTCCTGGAACAAGACCTGCTATCACGCATTCCTTCAACTCAGCTGCCAATGTCGCCTGAACAAACATTTCCTTAGTTTCCTCACTGTCGGTGGACACAACCTCACTGTTAGAATCAACCTTTGGACCCACTACTGGACTGTCTCTCCTTTTAGAATCCTTTCTCACTCCTGGACTCACCTCAATTGGGCCTAAATCCACACAGATGGACACTTTCCTATTGGTAGTAGGCTTTGGGTCTGAAATAATATCCCAGGTGACTCTCTTCGGCCCAACTGAAGGAAGCCCAATTGAGTTACTATCAGGGATCCTCGAGCAAGCTCCCCTCTCTGTAGTAGACTCCAAAAAAACCTTTCCCCATCCATCAGTATCTGACAACGAAGAGCTGTCTGCAGTACTAACACCCCCTCCACTGACACCATCTTTTCTCTTATCTAAATTCAAGGCACCATTTCGAAACATAGGCGGAAAAAGTTTCTTTTTGGTCTTTTTAAAACACTTCTTTTTGCCTTTTCCAAGGAGTTTTCTAACCACCACTCCTCTGTTTTTCTTTTTCTCCAGCTTACCTATGTCAGTCCGCCCACCTTTCCCTGTCCTTTCAACCTCTTGAATCTGACAATCTTTCCTATTGTTGCCCTACACCCTACCACTTCGGGAAGAGAGATTTGCAGGAGTCTCACCAAACCCCTTTTTCCAACAAATTTGAAAATTGTCCTTTTCTGTTCCCGGTTTCCAGCCACCTTGATTCTGCTATTTGCACAATCCCAGCCAATTCTCCACCCACCTTAGATCTACCGGGATACTGTCCTCTTCCAGCTTAACCACAAATGGTCTAGAGCCTCCTGTAATCTTAATCTCAACAGAGACTTTGTGTTGATGTGGTATCAGCACTAACACTCTGCCTTTGTCAAAGAAAACCTTTTCTATTGTTCTGCTGTCCACACATAAAGGTTCCCCAATTTGCCATCCCAACTTCATGAAGAAATTCGGGGACCAGCAGGATAAAGGAATGCCCCAACAATTGATCCATACTAACCGAGCCTACACCATGAGAGCATCGGTCCACCTGACCATACTAGAGAAGCACTGACCCCACAAACCTCTATCCTTGATAAAACTGTCTCTAATATGTTCTGAATCAAAAGTCCAGAGAACATTCTTGTCACCTAAAAACGAAGATGAGAAAACAACGTCTCTATTGTAAAGTCTGCTATTCACCAATGAAATATCCTTAAATTCCTTTAGAATGCCAATGGCACATCTTTTCAGCCAAGTTAGATCGCTCTTCCTAAAGTCCCAGTCCATCGTCTTCATCTGATCCTCCTTCCCTACATCATTACTAACTCCTTTTACTTGGGAGCCTTTGACTGCATCCACAAACGAACGATCGAAATTCACCCCCTTCCTCTGAAACTCTCTACCTTGCTGACGTCTTCCCTCCTTGACTGAGGACCACTGCCTATCTTGAATGTCTCTTCTGTTCTTCCAACCACGGTCCGCCACTTTCGTTGTGATAGGCCAGCTGTACACGTGCATTCCGTTCGTGGTCTCAGCCACCTTGACTGCCTCCTCTTGAGTCCCAAATCTCACAAAAGCAAACCTGCTTCTCCTCTCTCTCTTAGCAGCTGATAAATAAATATCCCTGACCTTCCCAAAAGGTTTGAATAACCCTCAAAGGCATTCATAATCCACCTTTGAGTTGAGATTATCCATGAAAATGGTGAATAACTTGTCCCTATAATCCTCTCTAAAGCCATTATTCCTGAAATCTTCACTACTACCTTTGCCCTTGAAATGAGAATTTTGCTCTCTAAGATTCTCTCTCTCTCTCATCATTTCACTCTCTAAGATTGCCCTTAAGAACTCTGAGAAGTTAAACACAGATCTACAGAGAAGTTGGGCTTATCCTAATGGAGAAGAAGAAAAATAAAATAAAAATTAAGTTAATGACATGGGTCGATCAATGTGTGCATCCGATGCACCAACATTGGATTCTAGCCTGGTGCATCGGTTTCACCTAAGTTTTTCTCCACTCACTGGCGGAGATATTTAGAAGCCAACCCGGGCTTGCTTTTTCTAAAAAAAAAAAGATTTTATTTATTTATTTTAGTATTTGTTAAAAGAAAAAAAGTAAAAATACAAAATGAAGACAATTACAATTGCTATTGCTTGATAATTTATAAAAATAGACTAGTTAGAGTTATATGCTCAATATTTTATTGACACTAAAAAACATTAAAGTTTATTTTGCTTGCTATTTTTTTCAGTGTTTCCTAGTTGGATCATTTTAAATGTTTGTAGGGGCAAAAATCATTATATTTTTATTATCTAGATACGTAATTTTTTTTTTTTTTGTTTTTTTGTTTTTTTGCACATCACCTTTTAACAGAGATGGTTGTGCACCTCCCTTCTACATTGGTGATCAGAGGTTCGAGTCCCACCAAGCGCAGTTTAAAAAGCATGTGTGTGTAGTTTTCTCTCGATTTGTGGGGAGTATATATCCGAGCCGCACATGTATTATATGATCTTGGTAGGTTCAACAGTCCAACTGTAATAGTTCAAAAAAAAAAAAAAAAAAAAGAAGTTACGTACATTTTATAATTAGGAAAATTTTATTGTAAGGTTTGCTTAAAAAAAAAACTTTGTACTACCGCCCGGTGTGTATGGTTTCGGTAGAAAATTACGTTCATTCAACCTAACAATATCTCAGATACAAGTTGTCGCATCGTAGGTGTATACCCTAAAAAAATTTATACTTAGCCCACTCGGACAATAAGTCATGGCTTCATCCCTGGCCACACTATATTTTTACCACCATGGTATTAAAATTTCTATGGCTTGGAAGATGCAAACTATTAAAGAGAATGAAGTTTTAATTTTATTCATATTTATAACATATAATTGTTAGATATTAGAGGTCTTTGAAAAAAAAGCGTGTTTTTTTCGGTTAGATTACTGATTATTTTAATATATATATATATTTAAAGTTTCATTAATATTGTTTATATATTTTTAGCCAAATTTTCGTACTCTTCATAAATTTTATGTCAATATCCGTCGATATTTCTATAAAAGCGTGGTAGTGTTATATATATGTCGATATCGATATTTTCTTTCTTGAGCTTAGTTAAAGCAAATGGAAGTGCAGTTTAGCCCGAAGGGTATTAAGTTTGTCATTAGATCCTCGATAGTTTAGTTATAGCTTAGTAAAGCGAAGGAGCTCAATAGAGGATCCATGTCCAACTTTTCTACCTCCTGAAGTTTCATGGTTAATCCATAAATTTCAAAGAGATTTGCAAAGTAACGATGAAGATATTGGGTTCTAGAAATTAAAAGGAAGGTTGTCGAGCAAGGCAGACAAGCCTGGGGAGTTTTCTCTTGGTTTGTGGGGAGTAGATATCTGAGCCGCACATGTGTTATCTGATCTTGGCAGGTCCCGACAGTCCTACTGTAATAGTTGTAAATTGTAATACTTCAAAAAAAAAAAAAAAAGTTACGTACATTTTTTATTTATTTATTATTTTTATTATTTCTTTCTCTTTTCTTATTTTTCTATACAACCCTAACACAATGTCGTTTGTGTATGTCAAAAGTTTATATTTTGTTCTATCTCGCAAGTGCAAGAGTCAAGAGACTAGTATAGCAACAAGTAAAGGTATCATTCCACAGGGAAGTGTTATCTGTCAACCATCTCAAGTTTTAGTGTTTATTGAAAGAATGCAAATAGAATATAGAAATAGTGAAAATGGTGTGTGTGTGAAGTGTAAGCATATTGCGGTTGTGTGTGAGGGAGTGGAAATGAAAAAAATCCTAAAACTAAATGAACTTAAAACTAAAGACAAAAATGTAACCGGCTGCTTGCCTTTCTAAATTACACTACATACTCCTAAGCTAAATTAATCTACTCCTAAGGCAAGACACTCTAAATTACGAAAACAAATGTGGTTTGGAGAGATGCAAGATAATGTACACACAAGGGGCAATTAGTTCACCAAACACAAGTGCACATCTAGTTGATTGTTAGATAATGAAGCACATTCAATTCAAATCAAGGGCTCGTTCTCTTGATTAAGGAATTCCGAAACCAACTCATCACTCAATCAAGGTCATGGAATGAACAATTATGTTTTAAGGTCAAAGACCCATTAAGCACTTGAACATAAAATCAAAACCTAAATTTGGAATAAACTACATTTAGTCCCTCGAGACACTCTATTTTCCTATTTTACACATAAATTTGGAATCATCATAAACGGAAGCAAAATATTTTAGGCTCATTATTAGTTATGACCTTGTAATTGTGCTAATTGCTAAAGCATAAGTAATTAATAATTTTTGAATACTTTTAAACATATAAAATTATAAATAAAAAATTGATTGAAAAATATAAATTGAAAGAGGACTACAGACCAGTTGTGTGGATAAAGAAATATTTTCAACCTTGGGAGGCAATAAGATAGGAGTCTGCAATCAGATTTGAGCCTCTTGCACACTATGTAATATTCAAAGTTAAGATGATGTTTGGATTCGTTTTTAAAAATGTTTTTTTGGTTAAAAAAAAGAACAATTGTAAAGTTATTTTTTACTGTTTTCAAAAATGAAAACAGTATTTTTAAATTTTATAACTAAAAAGTTGAAAACAATATTTTCCATCATTTTTAAATAGGTTTTAAACTACAATTTTTCCTCCAAACAAGTATTTTACTTATTTTAAAAAGGGATAATTACCCCGGTGGTTATAAATTTGATGACACACTATCAGAATGACCACTAGATTGAGAATTGGTTACAGAATGGACATTTTTGGCGAAAAGTGTGACACTAATGACCATTCCATCCAATGAGTGGCATTTTAGTAAATAAAGGGATGATATTAATTTATTTTAGATGTTTTTTTGAAATCAATTTTTTCAATGAGTAGCATTTTGGTAAATAAGGAGATGACATTAATTTATTTTAGATGATTTTTTAGAAATCAATTTTTTCTTTTGTAGCCTTAATCTTCTCAATATATATATATATATGAGATATGCTATACATATATACACACACTAAATATAATTATTCGTTTGAAAAAACAAAAGAATTTTTTTTTTTGAACAATAATTTATTGAGGCAAACAGCCAAAAAACAGCCTCGAAAAACAGGGGACAACAAGCACACAACAACACCCAACAGCAGGGAATCAGAAAAAAATACACGATAAAAAGGAGCAGCAGGCCACCAACCAACATAGAACAGAGGCAAGGCATGCCCTAGAAGAACAAAGAAACACAGAAAACGCACAAAAGACACCAGGAGAAGCAACCTAAAAAACACAAAAAGCAAACATCAGATTGTATCCCACATTACCATATCCCCCTCCAAACTTGAGCCTCTCTTTGTCAAAGCATCAGCAATGCTGTTGGTAGCTCTCGGATTAAAAATGACAGCCATTCTTAGTACGAGTTCTAGACATAGCAGTAACTTTTATAATAGTAAATTACGAAAATTTTAGCGAAAAACTGAAAATCTAATAAAGCATTGGAAAATTGCAATTTAATCCAATTTTATTGCAAGGAACTTCTTATGAAATTGTATTCTAACTCACTATTATTTTATGGGCAAGTACGAGTTCTAGACATAGCAGTAGCTTTTATAACCGTAAATTACAGAAATTTTAGCGAAAAACTGAAAATCTAATATTGCATTGTAAAATTGCAATTTAATCCAATTTTTTTTCAAGGAACTTCTTATGAAATTTTATTATAACTCATTATTATTTTATGGGCAAGTACGAGTTCTAGACAAAGTAGTAGCTTTTATAACCGTAAATTACGGAAATTTTAGCGAAAAACTTAAAATCTAATATTGCATTGTAAAATTGCAATTTAATCCATTTTTTTTTTTTTTTTTTTTTGCAAGGAACTTCTTATGAAATTGTATTATAACTCATTATTATTTTATGGGCAAGTACGAGTTCTAGACATAGCAGTATCTTTTATAACCGTAAATTACGAAAATTTTAGCGAAAAACTGAAAATCTAATATAACATTGTAAAATTGCAATTTAATCCAATTTTTTTTTTTTTTTTTTTTTTTTTTGCAAGGAACTTCTTATGAAATTGTATTATAACTCATTATTATTTTATGGGCAAGTATGAGTTCTAGACATATTAGTAACTTTTATAACCGTAAATTACGGAAATTTTAGCGAAAAACTGAAAATCTAATATAGCATTGTGAAATTGCAATTTAATCCAATTTTTTTGCAAGGAACTTCTTATGAAATTGTATTATAACTCATTATTATTTTATGGGCAAGTACGAGTTCTAGACAAAGTAGTAGCTTTTATGATCGTAAATTACGGAAATTTTAGTGAAAAACTGTAAATCTAATATTACATTGTAAAATTGCAATTTAATCCAATTTTTTTGCAAGGAAGAGTGTTTCATGCTCTACCTTGACAAGCTTTTGGGCACAAGCCAAACCAACCCATAGCCTAATCCAAAAGGGATTTATTGGCACACCAAGACACTCCCCACCAAACCATACAGCTGCGCCAAATTTCAGAGGACCATTTACAGTGAAGGAAAAGATGGTCAATCGTCTCCTCCGCACTCTTGCACATAGGGCATTCATGAACCAAGTTTGGTTGAAAACCAAAACCTTTCATCACCTGTCGAACCATTAATCTGCCCATTAACAACTGCCATGTAAAGATCTCAATTTTGGGAGGACAAATCTCTTGCCAAACCATAGAGCATTCCACCGAATCATCCTCTGGACCAAAATCCTGCAAAAGGCGCTGGAACGAACTCATCGAAAAAGCTCCTCTTGAACAAAAAGCCCAAGCAAGGGCATCCGCAATCAGCCTTCGGGATTTGAATTGCTCCAGCCTGCAATTAAAAGCATTCCAAAGTTCTTTTTCCCAATCAAACAAGAGTCTCCTCATGGGAATTTTCCATACCCAATTATGGCCCTGCCAAGATCCAAAAGATTCAACCGTACCAAACTTCTTGGAGGATAAGGCATAAATTCTTGGAAATGCATTCATGAGAGACATATCATCCCCTCCCAACTTATTCCAAAAATCTATCCTCCTACCATCGCCTAAAATCAGTTTCATACCTTCCTTAAGAATCCCCTCAGTTGAGGAACCAGTGATAAATAAGCTGTTCACATCCTTAACAAAGTTAGAACCTTTATTAGAAGCCCTCCAATCCCACATCAACTCCCCTCTCCTAACACCATACTTTGCACAAATCACTCTTCTCTACAAAGTAGACTCCTCAGTTCCAAACCTCCAGACCCATTTCGCTAGCAAACTCTTGTTCTTGTCCTTCATTCTCCCAATTCCCAACCCCCCATTTTTCTTGCTCCGACACATAGAAGTCCAGTCGACTGCGTGTATTTTCCTCTTTAACAAGTCATCACCCTAAAAAAAAGAGCGTTGAATTCTTTCCATCCTCTTAGCGAAGCCAACAGGCAAGTTGAAAACTGACAGGAAATAATTGGGGATGCTTGCGAGGAAGGCTTTTATAAGAACCAAACGACCCCCTTTGTTAAGGAACTTCTTCTTCCAAGTAGGGATGGCCATTTTCCCCCAGGGCCCCAAATCCCCGCTCCCCCATCCCCATTTGGGGATTTTTTTTGGGGGGGAAATGGGGAAATGGGGATGAATTTTATCCCCAAATTGAAATGGGAATGGGGATGGGGATGGGGATGGGGAGGGTTCCCCCCATCCCCATTTCCCCATTTTCCCCAAAAAATTATGTAAATGGGGATGGGGATGGGGGAAGCTGCCCCCATCCCCATTTCCCCATTTCCCCCAAATATATAATATAATATAATATAATATAATATATTAATATATATTTATTTATATATTTTTATTATTTTTATTATTTCTATTTTACTAACTATAAATACATATTTATAACTTAAAACCTAACTTATATAGGCAAAATGGGGGAATGGGGAAATGGGGGATCCGGGGGAAATGGGGAATCGGGGAAAAACGGGGAAAAATGGGGAAAACGGGGAAATGGGGATGGGGGTGGGGAGACCTCCCCCCAAATCTACCCCATCCCCATTTTCCCCAAATGGGGAAATGGGGGGGGATGGGGGAGGGTTTGGAAATTGGGGATGGGGATGGGGATGGGGATGGGGGGACCTATATCCATCCCCATTTCCCCATTGGCCATCCCTACTTCCAAGGCACTAATCTATTCTCCATGCGGCTCAAGAGACTTTCCCAAAAGGATTTGACACGAGGTTTGGCACCAAGAGGAAAGCCAAGATACGTAATTGGCAAGCTTGCGCTTTTACATCTAAAAGCCTCCGCCTAATCCATAATACTCGAGCGGTTTTTCCCAACTTTAACCACGCACGATTTGTGGAAATTAATTTGCAGGCCCGAGGCCAACTCTAAAAACCTGAGAATCCTTCTTGTATTCCGAATGTACTCCAAATTAGGTTTGAGGAAGAGAATTGTGTCATCGGCAAACTGTAAATGAGACAAATGAACCTCATTGTCCCCAAAAACCACACCTCTTAGCATACCCAAGTCCATAGCATTTCTAAGTAAACTACTGACACCCTTACTGATGATATTAAATAAGAAAGGGGACAAAGAGTCTCCTTGCCTTAAGCCCCACTCTAAACCGAACTGAGCTGTGGGACTACCATTCACCAGGACAGAAATAAGAGGAGTAGAAATGCAACTCTTCATCCACATTATCCATCTAACCCCAAACCCCATCATTTCAACATAGAATCCACAAACTCATGATCAACACTATCATACGCTTTTTCAAAATCAAGCTTGATGATAATCCCACCTACAGGGTCTTTCCTCCAAGAATGAATCACCTCATCTGCAATCACAAAACTGTCTGTAATCTGACGATCTTTTAAACGCCATCTGAGACTTGCTTATGACTGAGTTCATGACAACTTTCAACCGATTAGCAAGGACTTTGGCTAGAACTTTATACAGAGAACCCACCAAACTGATTGGTCTGAAATCTTTTATAGAAATTGGGTTCCCACATTTGGGAATAAGAGCTATAAAAGTGTTATTCAACCCCTTAACAATGGACCCCTCCTGATAGAATTCATTAATGAACCTCTAAAAATCATCCTAAATTTCCCCCCAATTTGCTTTAATGAAATTCAAGTTCATACCGTCTGGACTCAGAGCTTTATTTCCATCGCAGCCACTAATCGCTTCCCAAATCTCCTCCTTACAAAATGGCCTTTCCAACATGTCACGTTCTTGGTCTGCCAGCCATTTCAAATTCAAACCTCTAAGATTCGGTCTCTGACATGATGCTTTCCTGAAGTGACTCCTAAAATAATCCTCTATCCCCTCTTTAATCTCTATAGGCTTCGTAACTTTTCTCCCATCAATATCGATTTCCCCAATAAAGTTCATTCTTCTTCTACCATTCGCCAAGCAATGAAAAAACTTGGTATTTTTATCCCCCTCATTTAGCCACTTAACTCTGGACTTCTGGCTCCACATTTGCTCTTCTTTCCTAATTCCTCTCCACAATTCTTCCATGATATTGAACCTCTCATGTCTCAAAGCCGCAGTCCATCCATCCGAAACCGCTTTTCTATCAACCTCAAGCAATCGACCTTCAAAAACCTTGAGAGAAAAACTGTCCCTATTACTAGCTGGGAGGTATCTCTTTATAGAAACCTTTGATGCCCTAAGTTTAGCTGCTAGAGCAAAACCATTGGAGCCCTTCACCTTGCACCCCTTTCACCCCTCCATTGCTTGCTTCATCAAGTCTTTATCTTCCAGCCAATAGTTGTAAAATCTGAAGGGAATCGGTCCCCAGTCATCCTTAGGTTCACCAAGAGTAATTGCATTGTGGTCTGACACACTTTTAGGAATAGCTGCCTAAATCAAATTTGGGAACCAAGTGAGAATGTCAGGAGATATCAGAAACCTGTCCAAACGAGCCCAAATGGCCTCCTCCCTGTTATTCGACCAAGTGAAACAAGAACCTCGAATGGGAAGGTCAATAACTCTAGCCTGAAGGATAAAAATGTTGAAATTCCTAATAGACCCTACATTACAGCTACGACCTCTCTTTTCCGAAGAATTAAGCACCGTGTTGAAATCCACACCGATGCACCAAGGATACGGAAGCGACATTTGAGCTTGGAGAATGAACTCCCATAACTCCTTCCTATCCTTCTCTATATTGGCAGCATACACATTACAAAAAACCATAATTTTTTTTGATATTTAAGAGCTCACCAGCTATTATGATGCATCGCTCGTTGTTGATACTAGCCTTGACTGAAAAAGAGGTCTTCATTCCATAGAGTGATCACTCCTCCAGCCGACCCTTGAGCTTCTATTCCCATTCCTTTAGATAATCAGCCCCCTCCCAAAGAGCTCACCGTTCTGCTATCGAGAAATCCTAATTTTGTCTTCTGGAGAAAAAAAAAAACTGTTGGTTTAAAATTATTAGCCAAATTCCTCACCGCCCTCCTTTGGTCTTTCCTACCTAAACCCCTAACATTCCATGAAATTGCTAACATTAAAGAGATTGAGACCCCCGAATCGGACACCCACAAGAACTCACTGTACTCCATTCTAACTATAAATAGCCGCATCCTCCAATTCTCTCCCTCTGATGAAATCTGCCATCTCTCTTTCTTTTCCTCTAAAGTCAATGCCTAACTTGACACCTATTTCCATGACCTTGTTGACTTCTTCTTCTAAATTCCACACCCCTTTGATCATCATCTCTTCCCCTCTTTTCTTCATCCGATTCAAACCTGCAGCTCTGTTCTTGATTTTATGGTTCTTCCCTCGATTCCTCTTGGTGGTTTCTATGTCCATTTCACCCTCCTCCCTAGTAGCTAAAATCGAACTGAAACTACTTCCATCTTTGTTTATGTCGTCCTCTTCAGCTGATTTATCTGAGTTAGTTGTAGCTTTGGTCTCTTGACCCACTAAGACCGACTTCTCTGAGTTAGAGCTATCATTTGGGCCTCTTTGATTGTGCATAGACACATTCTCCTCATTCTGATGCACCTATTTGTAAAAGAAGCCTTTATTGAATTTGGCCCTAATGAAAGCTTGTTCTATGTTTTCTAAATAGTCTTTTAGGAGACCATCCAAAGATTGGCTTTTTGATATTAGTTGAAGTCCATTAGCTTTTTCTTCTGTCCTAGGCCTAACTCCCTGCTCAATGTTCTCCAGGTACTCTTTTAGAGGCCCATCCAAAGATGGGCTTTTTGAGAATCTATAAAATTGGATCAAATTCTTATCTCTCGAAGCCTGCCCTGTCTTTGTTTCTTCCTCCCTCACTTTTTGAGCTTTTGGTTTTGAGCATTCACGCCTCAAACCCTTGAAGTTCGAAACCAAACTCTCTTCTTCAGACGTTGATGTGTTGTCAGACAATCTATCTCTTCCCATGTGGCCTTTGTTCTCCCCAATAATCAGCTTTCCAAAACCTTTTCTCTACACAGTTAATTTTGATTTGGGGACCCATTTTTTCTTCCCTTTTTCCTGAAAGTTCTTCCTAGGTATATTTGAAAAGCCTATATCCTCTTTTGACACATCAAAGCTGGATAGGTCAATCCCTATTTTCCTTACTAATGCATTTTCCTTGTTCTGGTCTGACGTCCCTTGTGCCAAATCTCTGCAGGATCTTGAGCCTCGCAATTCTCTTCCCCAGACTGACATTTCGAATCTATCTTCTCACCTACTCCCCACCTATCTTCTTCATCCTCACCATCTTTAACCTGGCTGGGTTTCTGCATTTTTTTGAATTCGATCTTTTGCAAACCTAAGAAACGCTCAATCCAGGCCCCTTCAATCTGAGTGTTTTCTTCCTGGACAACGACTATAAATGCGGCTTTCCCCATATCAACCTTGACCTTGGCCTAAACTTGATCATCCTGTCTAGCAAGAATCATCATTCTTCCTTTGTCCAACCTTCTCTGATGAGCTGTATCCTCGCCCACTAATAATGGCTCCCTTATCAGCCAACCCAGTTTCTCAAAGAATTCAGAGCTCTAGTAGCATAATGTGATTCTGGTACAATTGATCCAAACCAAACACCTATTAGAATTTGGAGATTCTGTCCAGTTTTTCATCAAGACAAATTGATCTTCCCAAAAGAATTTATTGTTAATGAATCCTTCCTTGTCCAATTCAGATTCAAAACACCATAAAACACTCTTAGTTCCCAGAAAATGAGATGTAAAGTGAAAACCTCTGCTCTTTAATCTTTCATTAACACATCCCACATTAGAGAAAGATTTCAAAGTTCCCACTGCACATCTTCTCAACCATAACTCCTCTCTCCGATGACTGCTCCAGTAAATAGATAGTTCCTTCTTACATTCCTGATCACACCTAGTTAACCGTTTCCTTTGTTGACCTACGAGCCCTCTTCATGCCAGAGTTACCTTTCAAAACCTCCACAAAGGTTTTGTTACCATTGGTTGACTGCTCTACTGGTCCTCCCTTCATTCCTTTTTCCTTGCTTACTGCTTCATTCAGATGCCGTAAACCTTCTGCATTTCTTCTTCTATTCCATCCATAAGACGCAACCTTGGACACAATCGACCATCCATACACATGCATCCCGTTCGTCAATCTTGCCACCTTGGTTGTTTCTTCTATAGTCTCAAAACGAATGAAAGCATATAGACTTCTCCATGCTCTGCTCTTTGACGAAAGATACACATCCCAAACTCTTCCAAATGGTTTGAAGATATTCTATAAGCTCACTGAATCCATCACTGGATTGAGGTTGTCAATGTGAACCGAAAAAGCCTACTTCTGAAATCTTCACTCCAGCAATGACCCTTGGATCCAACAAGATTATAGTCTCTCTCTCTTCCTTTCTCTCTCATGTCTTCCTCCTCTAAAAATAATGAGGGATAAAAAAAAAACAGAAAGGCAACAAAAGAAAAAATTGATTTCCAAAAAACATCTAAAATAAATTAATGTCACTCATTGGATGGAATTTTATGAAATTGGATGGAATGACCATTAGTGTCACACTTTTCACCAAGAATGACCATTTTGAAACCAATTCCCAATCTAGTGGCTATTTTGATAGTGTGTTATCAAATTGATGGCCATCGGGTAATTATCCTTTTAAAAAACAATATAAAATACATTTACAACATTTTCAGTTTTTGAAAAACAACTTTTAACAAACACTACCAAACATATTACGTTTTTAAGAATACCATTTTTAAAACATAATTTTCATTTTAAAAATTAGTTTTCAAGTATTTTTTTTATTTTTTTTATAAAAAAAATGACACCAAATGCATTTTAAAGAACTTATAAATGTGGTAGCCAAAAATAGCAAAACAAATATTTATGCCCAATTTTGGAAATCCAAGTGAGTAGCCAGAGCTAGATGATTTGTTGAAGCAACCATGGTCAGGCCCAATGAAAGACAGGCCCAACGTGGGCCCAAAGCAGATTCAAGCCTTGACTAAGTCTATTGAGACCAAGTTATCACTAAAACACATGTTACCGACTTGTTCAATAACTCTCAAATATCTCCTAAAATCTTGAGATATCAAGGATTATCTCGTTCCAAGATATCAGGCCGCCAAGATATCAGGCCGAAATCGTTGGAAGATATCAACTGACTCATCTCTAAGTGGCCTCTTTCTAGCTATAAATAGAGGGCTCCCTCCTCCAATGAAAGGGAGGATTTTTCTCTCCCCTGACCCCACTCACGAAAAGAAAACACAACTGGATGCAATACACTCTCAACTTCAACTTGTCAACACTCCCAAAGATCATTTTCAAAGCCATACATCAGCCATGTAGCCGCCAATCCAACATCTGCATTTATTTATCTCCATCATTTTTTGCTTCGTTTGACTTCCTTGCCTTTGACAGATTTCGATTCATGAACCTCTAAGTATAGAAAATCACTTCTTCTAAATAGATTGACGATGACCTTGCCTTGTCTTCTCACGGCAATATAATTTGCTAAATTCAATGTTCAGTCCAAGCGAACATAAGGCTATTCGAACGACACTACTCCAACTCTGTGTTCTCATTTTTGTTTTGTAGGATTGCCATTGCCTTCCACTCTACCAAATTCAACTGTGATTTTTGGGGGTCTACAATAAATATGATCTCACAGATAAAATGATATATAAAATGAAATCACCTTAGATGTTTAATTTGATTGTTTGGTAGACAATCCGTTGACTTTTGTTTTTTCTCTTTGCTAATGTCTTATTCAAACCACTCGAGTCTATCTATGTTGTCTTCCACAAGATGTTTATTTTTTCTTAAACCCTTTTGCTTTTGTGAGATTGGAATCTTGAGTGAAATTCACTTCAATGTTGTCATCTTGAGATTAACAATCCTCCTCTTCATTGTTCCCATCCAATTCTAAATATAAAATGTCTTCAACTAGTTTTGTCAATTTACTTGCTTCGACATTTGCTAAGTTGTATGCCTTTTCAATCTTAGAAGCCCTATTTGAGATCTTGGTAAAGATGGAGCACAATAACCTATACCAACTAATTTGTTGTAACTTAAGGTTTGCTTGAATATCATGTTCTTGCATGTCTTGCACACATTCAACTCTTTCTTGTTTTGTCCACATTTCTAAGATATAGTGACTAGGAACTTAATTTGATGTTCATACCTTCTCAAAAAACCTCGATGCCATGAGCACATGATAATACTCCTGTCCATCTCAAATATTCTACAACTACAAGTTATATATTGAAAAGCTTGATTGGTTGGGCTTTTGAAAAACCTCTATTAGTAAAAGAGCTACTTGTAGTAAATCTATTAGAAATAGAGTTTTTGAAAAAAAAAAAAAAAAAAAATCATAGATGTTTGGTTGGTAGACTTTTTTTTTAAAAAAAATATCTATTTGGAGAAACACCTCCTCATGAGCTTTTGCCCAGTAGAGGTTTAAACTCGACTAGTCTATACTCAATTTAAAATATACTATCTCAAAAGTCCAACCAAACAACTCAAAAAAATTCAAATAGATGTTGGTAGACATTTTTAGTCAGTAGAAAGCTCAACTAAACAAGCACGAAATGTCATCACTTTCTTTTTTCACTTACTAATCCTTCAAATTATCATTCCTAGCTAACTATATAAAAGAAACTTCCATCAACCGCAACTTGAGAATTTAATAAGGTGAAATCAAGAGCTTATTCAAAATTGTCTTGAATCAGCACTATAGCCACTCAACCCCTTTTGAAAATTGTGTATACAGTGGTGGCAAAACGGGCTAAGCCTGTTTCGATCGTGGACCTGGCACACCGGCTTAATAGGCCAGGCCCAAGCCTGTTAAGCTGGCATGCCGTGCTGGGCCCAGGTGGCGTAGCCTGTAGGTCGGCCCGGCACGGCCCACCAAGCTTATGGGCTTTTGAAAAAAATGAATTCTGACAGGCCCTAACAAGCGGGCCCACCAGAATTCATTTTTTTCAATTTTTTTAAAAAAAATTCAAAGCCTGTTGGGCCCGGCCTGTTAAAGCCTTAACGGGCAGGCCTGTCATAGGTCTACCCTGGGCACGGCCTGGCATGCCTCGACACAAGCCATGTGCCCAAGCTTGGCCCACCCTCCCCCCAAACAGGTTGTGCCTAGCACAGCCCATTAGGCCAATGGGTTTAATAAATTGGCCTAATGGGCCCGGCCCTAATGGGTCAGGCTGGCTTGACCCCACTATGTGTATACAAGCCCAATATTGACATAATAGCATTTTCTTTAAATGTTTATTTATTTATTTGCTCATGGTTGTTAATCATTTTTAGGTCAATATAGTATTGCTGGGTTGCCTATTCGAATCTATAGCAGCCCTTCAAATACAAATTTAATAATGCTATGCAATCAAAAAATTATCAGTCACCACATTATTAATGATTTATATGATAAAGACAAATCATAGTTATACCATTTAGATTGATTTCTGGATTAATTTAGTTGTGATGTATATCATTATTCTTGAATTTAAACTAATGCAATTTAAATTTTGGTAGATTTAATATGGTTGAAAGACATTTATTTGTTAAACATCATTTATTTCGCAAATGATTGATGGTTTTTCATTATTCATGTAATGAAGAATTTTTGGATATAACCAGTGATTTGAAAATCACATATTCATATTTGTTGTTGTTTTTTAAGTCCTCTAAGATTTGAAATGGAGGAAAAATGACTGAAAAAATTTACAGATCTTGATCTGAAGTATGGAACACCAACCCCTCTACTTCCATAAATACCCATAGAAAACTTAACTACCCATAGAAAACTTAACAAATCACATACTATTTTCTGCGGTACTTATCTTGTTGTTTTTCCCTTGTCTTGTCTTGTCTTGGGACTAGATGCTATTTTCTGCGGTACTTATCGTGTTGTGTTTCCCTTGTCTTGTCTTGTTTTGGGACTAGATGTATTTAGTTATTTGCTCATAAATTTTAATTTTATATATTAATTTTCCTATTTTTGTAAATATAAATTAATTACCTTATATAGTACTTTCCAATATTAATTTAATTTAGACTAAAAATAATATGGTGTCTATTTCCAAAAAAAAAAAAAAAAAAAAGCCTCAAAACCAAAAAATATTTAAAATTTATGAACAATGTAAGTATATTAAATACAAATACATACACGTACTAAGAGCATCTCCAATGGTATCCTCAAAAGTAGGAGAGCAATCAAAATTTGATTATTTAACCAAAAAACACTGTCCAATGGAGTCACTAAAATTTAGTAATAGCAGTTATCAATAATCAAATTGCCTCTTCAATAATCAAATTTGAAGATTAACTTTCAATCATCAAATACAAATTTAACCCAAATTAACTTGTTGTGATTTTATTCTTTCTCTCTCTTCTGTTCCTTTTTTTTTCCTCTTTTTTTCTCTGATCATCTATGTATTTCATCATTGTTTCAACCCCAAAAATTTCAATTAGTTAAAATTCGTCTCTTCATTACGAATGGATCAATATCCATATCATATACCTTATTTTGTTTTTTATAATTTTTTTTTCTTTTTTAGCAAAAAAAATTAATATATCATTGTGGTACCATTATAAGTATACCATTGTGGACTATACAATCATCAAATTTAACAAACCCTGAAAACAATCATCAAATGCTGAGGTGGCAACTTTTGAGGATCCAAATTTGCTTATACCATTGGAGATGCTCAAGGATATAATTGTTTTGTTATTTTTTTTTTGAACAACAAACTTTATTAGCCAAAAGGCAAGCACCCAACAAGGGGACAAACAGCAAAAGGCCCAAGGAGCCAAAACAGAAAACCACAAAAGAACAAACCCGAACGGCACCAGCACAAAGAGGAACCGAAGCACAAACAGAAAAGGAAAAAACAAAAAAACAGAGGCAGCCGAGATAAAGAAATCAGTCCACCTCCCACAACAAAACGTCCCCCTCCGCCTTAGCACCTTTCTTCGCCAAGAAGTCAGCAAAACCATTAGAGGATCTAGGATTGAAAGAGACTTCAGAGCTGCCCAGAATACTCAAGCTAGAGCAAATATCATAGATGAGATTAACATGTTTCAAACAGCCAACCCCGGAGTCATTCACCCAAGACACCGCCAACTTAGAGTCGCTAATAATAGAAATCACCTTACCAACCAAAACCGAGGAGTTCACACACAACATGCAAGCCTCATGAATAGCCAAAATTTCAGCGGTACCGGCATCCGCTATACCAATATGCCTTGAAAAAGACCCCAAAACCTTACCACTATGATCACGTAAAACACCACCAATCCCTGCAAGACCCGGATTCCCCCTAGCCGACCCATCCACATTAAACTTTAAAGTTCCCGCAGCAGGAGGGGACCAGTCCACCTTCACGGCAGTCTTCCTAGACTTCGTAACAAGACACCTTTCAGCAATGTTTTGCAAAATGACATCAATCGGAACCGGGGATCCATCCGCAAAATGCTTGAACCACCAAGCCACTCTTAGTTTGATCATATCAACCGCTTGCAACATCCCTAGCACAACATTCTTGAACACCACCTGATTCCTGCAGTCCCAAATGGTCCAAACCGTAGCGAAAAAAAGAGAGTTCCAAGCTCTACCTTGGCTTTTTTTCGGACATAACCCAAACCACCCTAAAGCCCAGTCCAAAAGGGAGTTGTTCATACACCAGCTCACCCCCCACCATGCCATACACTGTCTCCAAATCTCAGCGGCCCAATTACAGTGAAGGAAAGTATGATTGACTGATTCTTCGTTACTCTTGCACATAGGACACGACATGGTCTGATTGGGGGAGAAGCCAAATTTGCTTATCACGTCGCCCACCATGATTCTACCCTTCAGCAGCTGCCAAGTGAAAATTTCGATCTTTAGAGGGCAAATCCCTTGCCAAACGATGGAAGGATCCACCTCAACAGTCGACACATTTGATTCCTCCAGTTTTTTGCGGAAAGAGCCAACAGAAAAAACACCTTTGGGGCTAAAAGACCACGCCATTGTGTCCTGAAAATTGGTACGAGGCTTGAATTGCTCCAACCTGTTAGCAAAAGCATTCCAGATGTCCTTTTCCCAGTCAAAACACGGACGCCTCAAAGGAATTTCCCACACCCAAACATGGCCCTGCCATCTGCCAAAGGCTTCCACCGGACCATTTTTCTTGGATGCAAGAGAGAAAATCCTGGGGAAAGCATTCCGAAGTTGCAAATCATCATTGCCCAACTCTCTCCAAAAGTCAATTCTCCTGCCGTTGCCAAGAACCATTCTCAAACCCTCCTTGAGGATTTTTTCAGTTGAGGAGCCGCTGTTGAACAGGCTGCTGACAGCTAGAATAAATTGGGATGCCACTGCCGAACCATTATACCCCCACTTCCAAGCCATAGCTTCACTTCTAATGTTATATTTAGCACACAAAACCCTCCTCCATAAACTGCTGGTCTCATACCCGAATCTCCACACCCATTTGGCTAGGAGACTATTATTTTTGTCCTTCATTCTCCCAATTCCCAACCCCCCGTTACTTTTGCTCCTACACACCGACGCCCAGTCGACCGCGTGAATTTTCTTTTTACCAATCTCATCACCCCAGAAAAAAGAACGTTGAATTTTCTCCAACCTATTCGCAACACCAATAGGTAATCTAAAAACCGACAAAAGGTAATTCGGAATACTCGACAACACGGTTTTAATGAGAATTAAACGGCCCCCTTTACTAAGGAACTTTCTCTTCCAAGGCCCGAGCCTTCCCTCAACCCTACTCACAAGCTTCTCCCAAAAAGACTTTAACCGAGATTTAGCACCAAGGGGAAAGCCAAGATACATAATTGGCAAAGTAGCACTCTTGCACCTAAGCACCGAAGCCCAATCCATATTCGAAGGCCCCTTCTTACTCACTTTAACCACACACGACTTATGAAAGTTGATGTGTAATCCCGAAGCCATCTCAAAACACCTTAAAATTCTCCTAATATTCGTAACATACTCCAAACAAGGTTTAAGAAACAAAATAGTGTCATCGGCAAATTGAAGATGTGTCAAATGAATCCCATTGACACCGAACTCCATACCTCTCAATAACCCCAAATCAGAAGCTTTATTGATTAAGCAGTTCAAACCTTCACTTACGATATTGAATAAGAAAGGAGACAGGGGATCGCCTTGTCTCAACCCCCTACGTAAACCAAACTGAGACGTGGGGCAACCATTGACCAGAATTGAAAGCGTGGGGGAGGAAATGCAACTCCTAATCCACATCATCCATCTCTCCCCAAATCCCATATTCTCCATCATAGAATCCAAAAACCCGTGGTCAACACTATCGTAAGCTTTTTCGAAATCAAGTTTAATAATGAGACCCCCCTCCGCATCATTCTTCCAAGAGTGGATCACTTCCTCCGCAATGACAAAACTGTCCATAATTTGGCGATTTGGCACAAAAGCCATTTGAGATTCACCAATGATCGAATTCATGACAAGTCTCAGTCTATTAGCAAGGATCTTTGACAAGACTTTATAAAGAGAGCCGACGAGGCTAATGGGTCTAAAATCCGTCAAAGAAAGTGGATTCACACATTTAGGGATGAGCGCAATAAACGTATTATTCAAATCTTTAACAACAGCTCCCTCATGATAAAACTCATTCAAAAACATCCAAAAATCATCCTGAATCGTCTCCCAATTGGCTTTAATAAAATTCAGATTCATACCATCAGGACCCGGAGCTTTGTTGCCGTCACAACTCTTTAGCACCTCCCAAATCTCCTCTTTGCAGAAAGGTTTTTCCAGCGAACACTTCTCCTGCTCCGTGAGTTTCTTCACCTCCAAACCAGTCATAGCTGGCCGAACATCAGCCTTCCTACTAAAGTGAAGCTTGAAAAACTCCATAATTCCTTCTCTGACCTCGTTTGGCTTAGAGAATCTTCTCCCATTAATCAAAATCTCCCCAATCGAATTCACCCTTCTTCTACCATTAGCCATACAATGAAAGAATCTTGTGTTCTTGTCTCCCTCTTTAAGCCACTGCACTCTAGACTTTTGACTCCATTTCTGTTCCTCTCTCCTCACTTCTTTCCACATATCACATAAAATAAGCATCCTTTCTTTTCTCAAACCCTCTGTCCAGCCCTCCAAAACAGCCTTGTTATCCACCTCCTGCAGCTTATTTTCGAAGACTTTTAGGGAAAAAGCCTCCCTCTTTTTATCACGTAACACACCTTTAATGGCCCTTTTCGAAGCTCTTAGTTTAGCAGCCAGGATCGAGCCATATGACCCCCTCACCTTACATCCCTTCCACCCCTCCTTAGCTTGATTCATAATCTCTCCATCCTCCATCCAGCTGTTGAAAAATCTGAATGGACTCGGCCCCCAATCTTCTTTAAATTCTCCGAGCGTAACAGCGCAATGATCTGAAATACTCCTAGGAAGGACCGACTGCAGTATATTGGGGAACCAAGAAAAAATTTCAGGGGAGAGCAAAAACCTGTCAAGACGCGCCCACGAAGCATCCTCTCTATTATTGGACCAAGGGAACGGCGAACCCCGACTCGGAATGTCCACCACTTGAGCCTTAAGAATGAAAGAGTTGAAATTCCTGATAGACCCCAAATTACACCCTCTGCCTCTCCTTTCCGAAGGGTCAAGCACGGTATTGAAGTCACCACCTATACACCACGGGAAGGGGAGCGATTTCTGCGCATCCAGGATAAAGTTCCATAACTCCTTGCGCTCCTTCTCTGAATTCCCCGCGTAAACATTGCAGAAAACAATGAGTTTATTAATCCTCCGGAGCTCTCCTGCAACAATAACACAACTAGGATTATTTATGCTAGCCTTAACAGAGAACAAGTCGTCATTCCACAGGGAAATCACGCCACCGGCAGACCCAGCAGCCTCCATTCCCATCCCTTTCGAAAGCCAAACCCCACCCAAAGAACTCACAATACTTCTATCAAAAACATCCAGCTTAGACTCTTGAATAAAAAGAACAATAGGTTTCCATTTGGCCACCAAATTCCTCACCACTCTGCGTTTGTCTTTCCTTCCTAACCCCCTAACATTCCAAGAGATTGCTAACATTAAAAACAAAGACAACCCAACCCAACAGACTCAATGGACGCTACTGTCCACCTTCCCGACCACATCGGTCGGCTTCCTCCTTCTCCCTACTTCTAATAAACTTTGCCACTTCACTTTCTTTTCCTCTGAAGTCAATTCCCAATTTCAACCCAATTTCCATCACCTTGATCACCTCCTCATCCTCCTGACCTTCTAAAACTCCCGTGAGTCTCTCCTCTGTAAAACCTTGTCTGCTTGGAACCTCCCTTGTTGCCGAAACGGACTTGAAACGGACTTGAAACTGACATACTCCCTCTCCCTATCATCCCCTGAAGATTTTGATCCAGAAGACTCTCTCGTTTCTTTAATCCTAGAAACAGACCTGCCCGAACTGGTATCCTCTCCTGATCTCGCCATTTGATCATCAGTTGGAGACACCCAAGGATGCAGTTCTTCAACCTGAGAAGCTCTACCTTTACATAACTTAGACTTGATAAAAGCATGCTCCAGATTTTCCATATACACCTTTAGAGGTCCTTCCAAAGATTGGCTTCTAGATATAATATTTTGAAAACCATGAGTGATCCCACCATTCTTTTCCACCATCTCCAGGAATTCTTTCACAGGCTCTTCTAAAGATGGGCTTATGGAGAATTGCAAATTTTGTTTCAGAGGCCCAGTATTATAATCGGTTGTGCCCAGCCCATCCCCAGACTTATCACAAGACTTCCCTTGAGCCTTGAACTTCGAACATTCGCCCTTTTCACCCCCCCCCCCCCCCCAAAACTTGAAATCCGAAATTTGACCCTCCTCTTCTGAAGTTGAGTTTTCCGAATCACTATCCTTCCCCTTTTTGTCTATAGGCTCGCCTATAGTTAGCTTTCCCGCTCCCCTCTTTACAGCAAGTTGTCTTGGTTTTGGGACCCACTTCTTTTTTCCTTTCTCCTGATGGTTTTTCCAAGGGATATTTGAAAAACCACACACTTCTTCTGACAGAAATGAGCTGGACTGGTCAGATCTCTTCTTCTTTCTTTTTGCCGCATTCCTTCTCTGACTCTGACACCTTTTTTGCCTGCAATCTATCTTCTCTAGATCCACTTCAAAGTCCTCCCTAGCCCGCCATCTCTGACCCCCCTTTCCACCTACTACCCACCTTTCTTCCTCCTCACGTCTACCGAACTCCTGCCTGGAGTTCTGAGAAACCTCCATCTCCTCCTTCTTCAAATCCAGATAGTCTTCAATCCATTGCCCATCTACCTCCTCATTCTCTTCTTGGATTGAAACTAAAAATGAACCATTCCCCACGTCCACTCTGATCTTAGCATCGAGCTTTTCATTCTGCCGGACAAGGACCAGAATCCTTCCTTTGGTCAGGCCTCTCCTTCGAACTGTGTCCGCAGCTACTACCAACGGCTCCCCGAACACCCATCCCAATTTTAGAAAAAAGTCATGGCACCAGTAGCATAAAGGGATCCCCACACACGAGACCCACATCATCCGTGTATGAGTAATCTGTTGATCGGACCAATTTCTCATCGAACTGAAGCAGTCTTCCCAGAAAAATCTATTATTAACGAAGCCTTCCTTATCAATCTCTGAATCAAAACACCATAGGATGCTCTTGTTGCCTATAAAGTGGGCCGAAAATTTGAAACCTCTATTAACCAATCTGCTATTGACACTTTCAACTGAAGCGAAAGACTTTAAGACCCCCACAGCACATTTGTTCAGCCAGAGGTCCTCCCTATGTTGGCTATTCCAGAACATCTTCAGTTCCTTCACACCTTCTGGTTCAGACCTCCTATGAGAGTGACCATCTCTAACCCTCTCATCTTTCTCCTCTCTACCGCTATTCAAAGCCTCAGCAAAGGACTTGGTTCCAAATTGTTTTTGGACATTTGGTCTTTCCTTCACTCCACCATATCTGGGATTGACTCCTGCTTGTTGCCTAACCCCTTCTGCTGACCTTCTCTTGCTCCAACCAAAAGACGCGACCTTTGCCACAATCGGCCATCCATACACATGCATTCCGTTTGTCCTTCTAGCCACTTTGGTTGCTTCCTCCATTGTCTCGAATCTAATGAAGGCGAATAAGCTTCCTTTCGAACTATTCCTTGCTGATAGATACACGTCCCGCACCCTTCCGAATGGTTTGAAAATGCTCCACAAACCTTTGTGATCCATGACCGGGTTGATGTTATCAATGTGGACCGAGACCAAATTATTTCTGAAATCTTCATCCCTTCCATGGCCATGAAACTCAGAGCCTCTCTCTCTAGCATTCTCTCTCCTCATTTTTTAGTATTTGTCCATTTGAGAACCATAACGTTGTTTGAGACGGAAAAGTCAATTGTTTTGTTATTAATTATCAAATATTGATATTCGGAGTTTTTTTATTTATATTTTTTGAGGCTAATAGATATTCTGAGTCATAAATAATTAATAAACATATTATTTAGATTTCTGATTTCAGATTTCAGTCATTGTACAAATGAAAAAGCATACGCTACCTTACTATGTATTATTGTTGAGAAGCAAATTGTGAAATAGTTAATTTCGTATAAAGTTCCATTTTCAAGTGTACAGTAGGTTTTAATATATATATATATATATGTTTGATATTTGTGATGTACTTCCAATTTTAGAAAGAAAAAAAAACGTGATAATATATATATATATATTCATCCATTTTTATATGAATTTTGATCTGATTTTTTAGTGTGGATGATAAGTTCAATAAAATCTACCTATCAATAAAATTTAAGATTTTTTCAAGTACTACAACTATTTATCATGATTTTGTTAAATATAAAGGTATCAAAAAATGGACAAAATATAGGAAGATTCAAGAAAAATAGTTGCATTGCTTGAAAAATTCTCAAATTTTATTCATAGGTAGATTTCATCAAATATATCATTCACAAAAAAATTCAGATAAAAATTTATAAAAATGGATATGATTTCATTAAAGTTTTTATCGAAATCAAAATAAAAAATCTCTTACGAGAGAATCACTATATATATATATGATTGATATTTGACTATTTGAGGTGTACTTCCAATTTTATAAAAAAAAAAAAAAAAAAAAAAAAAGTGATTACCGTTTTCCATCTTTTCTTTCATATAATCAAGACAAACACTCCATGGTCCACTAACCTCAGGTACTACTGTAGTTATTTAATTATTTGCCGACCACTCTACTATTTTGAAAGTCTTTGATTGATATTTTCCTATATTTTACAATGATCCACAACTTTATTTATTTATTGAAATACACAACTGTAATTTTAGTTGTGAAGAAAAACATGTATGGGACACGCACATTGTGTCGGTCCAATTTAAAACAATTATATATATGTTAGCTTTTTATTTTTTTTTAATATATTTATCTTTCATTTAATGACATCTAATCTTTTATCACAAAATACGTTTTGATTGGATGATCGTATAAATAACGTGTGATTAACCGATACAAGAAAGATTTTTTTTGACCGTAAAATTATTTATTTCTCATTACCTTCAATTTTTTTAACTTAATTGAGCTGGGTGATGTCCGACGAGCATCATTTTCACTATTTGAAAACCATGAACGAATAGACAAAATGAGGTTGGCTCAATGATTTGTCTCTTACATTTAAACTATGAAATTATGGGTTTGAGTTGCATCTTCTCCCTCAAACCAGTGGTGTATGTAAGAGAATTTTTATTTTTATTTATTTATAATATATATATATATATTATATCATGACGAACTGACAATAGAAAAATTATGTATATACATATATATTTTACTTATAAGTTATTGATAATTTTTATAAAAAATTAAGAATTGTTTCAAATGGTTATAGATAATTCTTATAAAAATTTGAAAATAGTAACAGATAAAATAATTTATTTATTCTAATTTAAAATCAAAAGTGAACAATAAAAATTATAAACAATCAATTAAAGTTGACAATGTAATTATTTTATGCTTGTTTTATCTATGATATTTCCTTGATTTTATTTCAACTATTTGATTATACAATTCCATTTGTTTTGTTCTATTTGTTAGTTTAAACAATTCAAACTAATAATTAATAATAAATTTTCATACATGCATATTCCATTTATAACCATTATATATACTAATTAAACAATTCAATGTGAGAGTTTGTGAGTCATTAATTAAGCATTAGAATATATAGACTAAACACAGTAGATAAATTCAATGATTGATCCCCCCAAAATTTTGATTTATGTGTTTTTACCTTCGCAACTGGTTAAGGAATTGACTTTATAATGTTAGCGTGTATCAAGAAAAAAAAAAACTATTTGTATATATAATTTAGTCCAGGTTACAAATATTTCCTGGGTTCACCCATGCCCCAAACCTTGAAATATTGTAATATTTTTTTTAAAAAAACATGATATATAATAGATCAATTACCGAACAAGATAACAAACTATTAATCCAAGTTATAAAACTTCTAATACATTGTACAGTTGAATCAAAGCCAACGTATTGTGAATATCGGCTAGAAAAATAATTCAACATGTCATGAGATGTCCCGGTCACAAACAGTAAGTACTCATGGAATTATTTGAATTTTTTCCTAAAAGAAATGGTAATAAGTGCATTCGAAGCACAGTTTGGGCCGATTGTTTCCCTTGTTATGTTTCCTTGTTAGGTTCATGTTGGTTGTAAGCTTGTTCTGGTGTTTTGCCTTACCTGGCATGCAATAATATAGCAGTTTTCAAAAAAAAGCACACGTAATACCATAATTGGAAAGAAAAAAAAAAGGTGACATTTGGACAATAAAGCTTTTTTTTTTTTTTTTTAAGTATTACGTTTACAATAACCTCTTAGTAAGAGGTCCGATCGAAATCAAATGGCATATGTGCAGTCTGGATATCTCTCCCATGATAAGGAATTGACTTTATAATGTCAGTGTGTATCAAAAAAGAAAAAACTATTTGTATATATAATTTAGCCTAGGTTGCAAATATTTCCTAGGTCCATCCTTGTCTCAAATTTCAAATTATTATAATATTTCAAAAAAATAGAAAGATATATAATAGATCAATTACCGTGAAAGATAACAAATTATTAATCCAAGTTATAAAACTTCTAATACATTGTATTGTTGAATCAAAGCCAACGTATTGTGAATGTGGGCTAGAAAAATAATTCAACATGTCATGAGATGTCCCGGTCACAAACAGTAAGTACTCATGAAATTATTTGAATTTTTTCCTAAAAGAAAAGGTAATAAGTGCATTCAAAGCACAGTTTGGGCCGATTGTTTCCCTCGTTATGTTTCCTTGTTAGGTTCATGTTGGTTGTAAGCTTGTTCTGGTGTTGCCTTACCTGGCCGTTGCAATAATATAGCAGTTTTTTTAAAAAAGCACACGTAATACCATAATTGGAAAGGAAAAAAAAAAATGACATTTGGACAATAAAGCATTTTTTTTTTTTTGGAAGTATTACATTTACAATAACTTCTTAGTAATAATTGTGTCTCCAATGTAACCGTGCATATTCATCCTCAAGTTGACGTGGCAAAAAAATATCAGACATTGTCAACATGACCGTCCACTTTCAGACGGTCTGTTGTACATCTATTTTTTAGGTTGACTCAACAAACATTTAAAACTAACATTAATTTTTCATATATTTTTGGTAAGGAAATAAAATATAAAATAAAAAAGGAAAAAAAGATGGACACGTCATTAAAAAAATTGTGTTTTAGACGGAAGCATTGGAGACCAAATTTTAAATTGATTGTCTATCAAGTCTATTTTTATGCCACATAGGAAGCAAGTCTCTTGACATTATTGTCATATCAATAATTATTGGTATGCAAGCCACTTTTGCATTGGAGATGCTCTAAGAGCATCTCCAATGCAAATGTCGCTTGTGAAAAAAAGAGATGTCACGTAGGATAAATAGACATTATGTTAATAATTATGTCTCCAATGCAACCGTGCATATTCAACCTCAAGCTGATGTAGCAAAAAAAATATTAGACATTGTCAATATGACCGTCCAATTGCAGACGGTCTGTTGCACAGCTATTTTTAGGTTGACTCAGCAAACATTTAAAACTGACATTAATTTTTCATATATTTTTGGTAAGGAAATAAAATAAAAAAATAAAATAGGAAAAAAATATGGACATGTCATTAAAAAAATTGTGTTATAGACGAAAGCATTGGAGACCAAATTTTGAGTTGATTGTCTATCAAGTCTATTTTTATGCCACATAGGAAGCAAATATCTTGACATTGTTGTCATATCAACAATTATTGGTATGCAAGCCACTTTTGCATTGGAGATGCTCTAAGAGGTCCGATCAAAATCAAATGGTATATGTGCAGTCTGGATATCTCTCCCATGATAAGGAATTGACTTTATAATGTTAGTGTGTAT